>CM033647.1:21479044-21503989 GCA_019512145.1 Engystomops pustulosus
GTGCATGTAAGTGCATTGTCTTATGACACAAATTGAATCTTAAATCCCGCGCTTAATCCAAATCAGTCAAATGGTCCGATGGCCTGCGCCCCGATTTCTGTAGCATGAAAGCCAGCGCAGCTGCGACACAATCCCCTGTAAAATACCTGTCATAGCAGCACAAATCCCAAAAACTTCGAAAAATCTGATGAAAGTGTGATCCGCGGACCCTTAGTAACCTAAGGGTACCTTGAAAGGCAGCCTTAAGAAGACACAACCATGTGGAAACAGCACTGCCTACAGTTGGGTTCCTTCTGGAATAGATATACTGGTTTGGCTTTAATTCCACATCATGTCATAAGACTTGTAGGTCATTCTTGCTGTTAAAGGGCCTGTCGATAGAGATAGATATCTAGATAGATAGATAGATAGATAGATAGATACATAGATGATAGATACATAGATGATAGATAGAGATAGATAGATAGATACATAGGAGATAGATACATAGATGATAGATAGAGATAGATAGATAATAGATAGATAGATAGATAGATAGATAGATAGATATGAGATAGATAGATAGATAGATAGATAGATAGATAGATATGAGATAGATAGATAGATAGATAGATAGATATGAGATAGATAGATAGATAATAGATGGATGGATGGATAGATACTGCAGATATGATAGATAGATCTACCCCTTCTAGTACATGGAACAATAAGTAGAGCTAGTTAACTTCCCTGGGTTCTTTGCCATTAGTCATCATGTGATTAACCTCACTAATTGGACTTAAGCTTCTATAAAGAGCTATTTTTTTACAAGAAATTTCGTAAAATTCTTCTGGCTCTCCAGCTAGTTCCTACTGTCCACGCTGAACCCGCTCTCATTGTCTTTGCGGGCGCATTAATTAGGCGGGAGACTAATTGCACCCAATGCTTTGCTGCTCTTTAAAAAGGTGATTTCAGATGAAAAGTGAAGGAGTTGCACAAAGGCACGCTGGCCTGGAAATCTCCCAGAATTCCGCAGGGCAATTCTTTCCAATTTCTCCTTCCCTATTGTTTCTACCTTTAATACACTGTGAAAGCACACAGCAATTATTCCTCAATATGCTACACACACTGGCACCATTGTCAGCCTGGGCTCCCAGGGGACAAAAAATAGAGACATTTTTGGGCAGTGAACTAAACCATTTAAGAAATCAGCTTTTTTTTCCAGCTTGGACATATGTATTTTAACCTTTTCCTGTAGAAAACTAAAATGGAAGAATCCTGAAATATTTCACATCACATTTTGTATTTGTGGGACTCAGTGAATGTAAGAATATATAGAGGGACTCCGTAGGACCATTAGATTTTTTAACTATGGCTCTTAGAGGATATTCACATACAACATATGTTTCTGCATATATCACTTCTATTGGACTAAAAGTTCTTGTCCTGAATAGTCTCCTGCATACAGTGGCGTAATTAGGAGAAGCACTTAAGAAATATACATATTTGTATACTCACACATGCAAGTTACAATCAAGGGGTGACACAAGAGCTTACAGTCTATGAGTATGAGGGGGTGACACAAGAGCTTACAGTCTATGAGGATGAGGGGGTGACACAAGAGCTTACAGTCTATGAGGATGAGGGGGTGACACAAGAGCTTACAGTCTATGAGGATCCTTGTCCTGGTCACAGGCCTAGGTATAAAAAGATCTTTGGAGAGATCCTTGTACTGTCCGTTCAGGTATTTGTACATTGTAATGAGGTCTCCCCTCAGTCGTCTTTTTTCTAAACTGAATAATCCCAAATTTTGTAATCTGTCAGTGTATTCTAATCCCCCCATTCCCCTAATAATCCTGGTTGCTCTCCTCTGCACCCGTTCCAGCTCTACTATGTCCTTTTTATACACTGGTGCCCAAAACTGTACACAATATTCCATGTGTGGTCTGACCAGGGATTTGTATAAGGGCAAAACTATGTCTTTATCATGAGAATCTATTCCTCTCTTGATACATCCCATAATTTTATTTGCTTTCGCAGCAGCTGCCTGGCTCTGGTCACTAAAATTAAGTTTACCATCCACCAATACCCCCAAGTCCTTTTCAGCTCCAGTTTTACTAAGTTATTGACCATTTAGAACATAATTATACTCTTTGTTTCCATGGCCCAAGTGCATAACTTTACATTTATCTACATTAAACTTCACCAACCATTTCTCTGCCCACTCCTCAAGCTTCCACAAATCCCTCTGTAATGCTAAACTATCGACCTCCGTATTTATTACGTTACACAGCTTAGTATCATCTGCAAATATTGAAACTTGACTGTGTAAACCCACTACAAGGTCATTAATAAAAATATCGAAAAGAAGTGGCCCCAATACTGACCCCTGTGGCACTCCACTGGTAACATCAACCCAATCTGAGAATGTGCCATTAATGACCACCCTCTGTTTTCTATCACTAAGCCAATTACTTACCCAAATACACAGATTTTCTCCTATTCCCAGCAGTCTCATTTTATATACCAACCTTTTATGTGGCACGGTGTCAAATGCCTTTGAGAAGTCCAGATATACAACATCCACAGCGTCCCCCAGATCCAGTCTTGAACTTACCTCCTCGTAGAAACCAATCAGATTAGTCTGACAGGATCGATCTGCTGGGTTATAAGGTTGTGCACAGTGAGATACTCCAGGACAGCATCTCTAACAAACCCCTCAAATATTTTCCCCACCACAGCAGTTAGACTCACGGGTCTGTAGTTTCCAGGATCGCTATTTGATCCTTTTTTGTATATTGGTACCACATTCGCTATGCGCCAGTCCTGTGGAACATAACCAGTACTCAGTGAATCTTCAAATATTAAAAATAATGGTCTGTCTATCACGGTACATAGTTCATGCAGAACCCGGGGGCCATCTGTGGTGAGATGTGTGATGTGCGTGGTGATATGTGTGTGTGTAGTGTGGTGAGATGTGTGTAGTGAGATGTGTGTGAAGTGGTGTGTGATGTGTGTGTAGTGTGATGTGGTGTGTGTAGTGTGATGTGGCGTGTGTAGTATGATGTGGCGTGTGTAGTGTGATGTGGTGTGTGTAGTGAGATGTGTGTAGTGTGATGTGTGTGAAGTGGTGTGTGATGTGTGTGTAGTGTGATGTGGCTTGTGTAGTATGATGTGGCTTGTGTAGTGTGGTGTGTGTAGTGTGATGTGGCTTGTGTAGTATGATGTGGCGTGTGTAGTGTGGTGTGTGTAGTGTGATGTGGCTTGTGTAGTATGATGTGGCGTGTGTAGTATGATGTGGCGTGTGTAGTATGATGTGGTGTGTGTAGTGTGATGTGGGAAAAAGCCAATTGAAGACTGGATGACTAATACATTGGTGATAAATCACTGAAGGCAGGAAGAGAAAATCAATTGGCCAAAGTGAATATAGTCAAAGAAAACAAAAACATCCGTGTGAGTGGACCCTTACCTGCAGGTATCTCTGAGTGGTCTCTCATTTAGATCAGTGTCTTTTTAAATTTATTTTATTTACATTGGTTTAGAATATATATACCGTATATACTCGAGTATAAGCTGAGTTTTTCAGGATGAAAAATGTGTTGAAAAACCCCACCTCAAGGAGTCAAGGAAAAAAACTTTACTCACAGTGCGCCGCCCAACCCCCCCCCCCCCCCGCGTCCGGTCCGTGTCCCCGTGCTTTCCATCGCAGGGATTGTGACGTCAGCCGCTCGCTGACATCCTACTATGTGCGCCGCCATCAGAACACACTATAATGTCAGCGAGCGGCTGACGTCATGGTGCCTGTGACGGGGACACGAAGCTGCGATGTATGGAGGAGGACCTGCCGGGGGGACATCAGAAGGTGATCAGTTTTGTTTTATGACAAATATACAGTGGCGACTTAAATACAAATTCAACTTAAGAACAAACCTAAAGAACCAACCTTGTACGTAACAAGGGGACTGCCTGTATCTGAAAGCAAGTTCAGCAGTGATTTAGGGGCTAAATAATATAAAAATAATCTTTATACAGCAGCGCCATCAAATTCTTTACAGATTATTGGGAACGTATACAAATATTACATTACAGAGTATAAAGAGACGAGGGGGGACACAAGAGCTTACAGTCTATGAGGATGAGGGGGGGACACAAGAGCTTACAGTCTATGAGGATGAGGGGTGACACAAGAGCTTACAGTCTGTGAGGATGAGGGGGGGACACAAGAGCTTACAGTCTATGAGGATGAGGGGGTTGGTTGCCCCCACCTCTTATAGTCTCTGAGAGTGAGGGGAGTGAGGTGACAACAGAGATTACAGTCTAGAGTATGAGGGGTGTGACACCAAAGAGCTTACAGTCTATGAGGATGAGGGGATGCCACCGCTGTTCCGTCTATCCGCTGATCTGGTGACACAGAGCTCCAGTCTATGAGGATAGTATGGAAGTGACACAAGAGCTTACAGTCTATGAGGATGAGGGGGGGACACAAGAGCTTACAGTCTATGAGGATGAGGGGTGACACAAGAGCTTACCGTCTATGAGGATAAGGGGGTGACACAAGAGCTTACAGTCTATGAGGATGAGGGGGTGACATTGACACAAGAGCTACAGTCCCCCCCCTATGAGGATGAGGTGGTGAACGAAAGAGCTTACAGTGAGATAGGGAGGTAATAAACTAGAGATTACGTCTAGAGGGGGGTGACACCAAGAGACTTCAGTCTATGAGGATTAGGGGACAAAGAGCATAGCAGTTGGAGAATAAGAGGGGGGGGCACACATAGGTATTAAAACTTGTGTAATGTCTGGCCATTATTTTTTTCTATAGAGGAATGCCATAAAAATCAGCCATCAGCCGCATATTTATATATTATATTATTTTATATACAATATTTCTAGGTCATGGGACATGCTGAGAAGCCTAGAGCGTTGGTATCTGTGGTTTTGCCAGATAAACGAGTAATAGGACACAGAATGGTTAGAAAAAGAAATTCTAATTTGGATTGCAGTTAGGGAACGTGATACTCCTGCCTAAACTATGTTTTTCAGCTTGGCGGTTGGAATTAGTCTGATAGAAGCGGTGGTAGGTATTCCAGAGAATTGGTGAGGAGGGGGGCACGTTTGGGACATACCATAAATAGAACATGGGTGGGTCAGCTTGACCACCTGTCTTACAAACAGGCGGTTCACTACAAAATAGCCTTTACAACTTGCCAGTCAGAGCAACAAAATACACGAATGGGCTATTTATCAACGCGGGCACTCGTCGCAGCACCCTATAATCGCCCCACACTGCAAGTTCGTCAGCCCGGATACTCAGAGGCTTAATCCCCTCTTGATGTATCGGGGCGGCGGATCGACAGCAGCGTTTATCTCGCCAGAGATGGAAAGTCCGCCGGCAGCAGCAAGTTGCGCAGGCGCAAGGGGACAGAACGCGCCGGCCGTGCCCCCCCCCTCCACATGTTGGGCGTGAAGGTGACGGATCGGCCAAATATCGCACAAGCCTAGCATTTGCAATTTTTATGGCCTCTGCGCACTGCGTTGCTCAGGAGTTCCTGATAAACGTCCCCCAATAAGTGTATGTCTGTAGAGTATATCATTTGGTAAGACCATTAGTCAAAACCCGCTACATACAATGACCTTGACTCTTGTCTGTTTCTCCAATTTCAATCCCACCCCTGTGTAGACATACATGAGGCACCCGGCATCCACCTCCTGAACACCGCTGTAATTATTCTGTGTAAGCTCAGAGATGACTGTTGCACACTAACTGGTGCGACCAGTCAATGCTGTCATAATATCAGACCTATAGGGGCAATTTGACTTACCCGGTCCAGTCGCGATCCAGCAGCGCGTTCTGTGTTGATATTCGGGTCTTCCGGCGATTCACTCTCTCCGTTCAGCTTCCTTTGCCAGAAGTGGGACGTCACGATGAAACAATCCCTCCTGCCCCGCCCCGCCCGTGGACGTACTTACTACTTTCCGATGTCGGGAAGGGGCTAATAAGATAAAAGCTTGTTACATTAGTAGTATTCGAGGGGGTACACCCCGGGAAGTAGCAAGTTCTGAGGCTTTACCCCCTCGAACATTTGCACCAGGAAAAAGGTAAAGAGCCCAAAGTCCCACCCTTGGCAATGACTTTTTGATGTAAAAACCTAATACACACTCCAAGTTATAGACCAATACAGTTTATATGGGGGAAAAGGGAACGAATGTTTCTTTTATGTATACATCGTCACAGCGTTCTCTCCATCTTTACATGTAAAAGTCACTTAAGAAGCAAATTGTCTATACATTTACATATTATTCCCTTATTATCTTATTACCTTGCATATCGGGAACGGTCAACATTATTCATATATTGGCCTGAGCGCCTCCCCATGTAAGCGTTGAACTTAGTATGCTGCGGACATCCGCAGCAGTCTCCAAGTGTAGGAATACCACCCTAGGATCTAGACTGTCACATTGCCATTACATTAACATGGCTTCTCTCCGTGTGCATTCTCTGATGTCGATTAAGAGCCCATTTCCTCCTACTAAAACGTTTCCTCCACATTCACTACCTTGCACTACACGAAAAGACTTCTCCCCTGTGTGGGTTTTCGGAGGATCAAGAGATTTGATGTAAACCAAAAGATTTCCCACATTCGTACCTTAAAATGTTTTCTTCTTTCCGGTGTGAATTGTCTGATGTTCCACAAGACTTTTTTTCTTCATCAAAACTTTCGTCACCTTCTAACACCACTAAAATGACATTTGCCCCGGTGTGAGTTCTCTTTGCCTTCCTAAGCGGTGATTTCGTGCTGCTCTGAAACCATTTCCCCACCATTCAGTACATGAAACGTTTTTTTCTCTCCTGTTGAATTCTCTGATGAATATAAGAAGAGATTTTTGAATTCAAACTTATGTCCACATCAGTACCCGAAAATGACTTTTCCCCATTGTGAATTCTCTATCATTAGAAGCTGTGATTTCACTCTGAAACTTTCCACCTTTCAGGACATTAAAATGTTTTTCTTCTCCCTGTGTGAGTTCTCTGAATGTGCTACAAGATCTGATTTATAAGTAAAATTTTTTCCAACATTCGACATGGGTAAATGGCTTCTTCTTCTCCCCTGTTTGGGTTCTCTCATGTCACAAGATGGTCTTTCTTCTGGATAAAACCGCTTCTCACTTGTTTGTCTCTTCTTCAATTGTTCTCTGTAATCTTTGCTTCTCTGTGGAGAGATTTAGATGAGAGGTGATGTCATTCTCAGGCAAAATATTGTCAAGAAATCAATTTCTTTTTCCACTTACAAACAAAAATAAAACAATGTTCAGTTAGGCACACGGTCACCTATGGGTAGAAACTAAACATCATGTAAATTTGCTAAATGCACAACTTTTTAACTGGCTTTGACCTCAGAGCGGAGCCTCGAAACCCTAGAAAACCTAAAACAGATGGAGTCCCATCGATATTGGTGATAAGTGCACTTAACAGATCATACAGAAAATGGGCCCAGAAGCTTAGGCTTCTTTTCCAACAACGTAGGCATGCCGGACGGATCAGACGGCAGCCGCGTTTGGGCTTGGAGAACGTTGGGATGAGCGCAGCTCACCTGTCTCTCTCCATCCGGATTCGGGTGGCCTGCCTACAAAGTGAAAAAGATAGAGTTCATGTGTCACTGGTGATCCTGCTACCCAGTCCCAGATGCACCCTTCTCCTCTTTTTCCCCCTGACCCCTAGCCACTGCTCAACTTCCCTCGATTAGCCCTTGCTTAGTGGTCCTCCACGCCCTCCCTCTAGTGCGCAGCACCGGTTCCGGAGATTTAAAGGGTCATCGCGCCGAAATTGCTGCTGCCTGCTGCCAATTCTGGTGTAGGTTCCCAGCCCTGACAGACAGTGGGGGGAAGCAAGGGGGGGGGGGGAAAAGGGGAGTGTTTCCATGTGTTCATCTTATTGAGAAAGAATGTTTCTGATAAGGTTCGTTAGCAGATGTATGGAAACATCTGAGCTTATGGTGTTCCTCCATCCATCTGGCTAATCACGAAGAAACACATTGCAGATGTTCGTACATCTGCTAACTTATCGAAGACCACAAGTTGAAGAAAGGTTTGTTTCTCGCAATCGTATGTGAAGAACAATATGTGTTTAAGGAATCATATTAGGAATGGAGGGGTGGTGTGTGAACAACGAGCTTACCGTCTATGAGGATGAGGGGGGGGGGGGGTGGGGTGGGGACACAAGAGCATACAGGAGATGAGGATGAGGGGGGGTTGACCCAACAGCTTATAGTCGAGGAGGATGAGGGGGGGTGAGGTGACACAAGAGCTTATAGTCTATTCTCTGAGGGGGGTGTTGACACAAGAGCTTACAGTCTATGAGGTTGAGGGGGTTGGTTGCCCCCACCTCTTATAGTCTCTGAGGAGAGGGTGACAAAGAGCTTACAGTCTATGAGTATGACGGGGGTGTGAAAAAGAGCCTTACAGTCTATGAGGATGAGGGGATGCCACCGCTGTTCCGTCTATCCGCTGATCTGGTGACACAGAGCTCCAGTCTATGAGGATAGTATGGAAGTGACACACGAGCTTCAGTCGATGAGGATGAGGGGGGGACAAAGAGGTTACGTCTATGAGGATGAGGTGTTCCACGAGCTTACCGTCTATGAGGAGAGGGGGTGACACAAGAGCTACAGTCTATGGGGCTGAGGGCGGTGACACAAGAGCTTATAGTCTATGAGGCATGAGGGGGGACCAAGAGTTCCAGTCTCTTGATGATGAGGGGGTGGTGGTGTGACAAAAGAATTTACCAGTCGATGAGGCTGAGGGGTTACACAGGGCTTACAGTCTATGAGGATGAGGGGGTGACACAAGAGCTTACAGTCTATGAGGATGAGGGGGTGACACAAGAGCTTACAGTCTATGAGGGGTGATACAAGAGCTTACAGTCTATGAGGATGAGGGATGAGGGGGTGACACAAGAGCTTACAGTCTATGAGGATTAGGGGGTGTCACAAGAGCTTACAGTCTATGAAGATGAGGTGGTGAAACAAGAGCTTACAGTCTATGAGGTTGAGGCTGGGACATAAGAGCTTGCAGTCTATGAGGACGAGTGGGTGACACAAGAGGCATAAGAGCTTTTATAAAGAATGGAAGCCATTCTTTATAAGGGATTGGAAAATAAATAATTTAATAAATAAAGAGGCAGCTGCTTTTACCAGTCATCAGACACCATCTTATATACAAAGTCCAAAGTCAATGTGACTGCAGAGAAGCCTGGAGCTTGGTATCTGGTGTTTGCTGGATAGCAGATGGGAGGAGGACACAAAATGGGTTAATGAAAAGAGAGTTGAAGGTACATGCAGTTAGCGAGTGTGATAGGCTTGGCTAAATTGATGGGTTTTAAGAGCGGGTTTGAAGTTTGGGGGTATTAGTCTGATAGTCCGGGGGAGGGGATTCCAGAGAATTGGTGCAGCTCAGGGGACGAATGGGAGGTTCGAATAAGAGAATAATCTAAGATTACTATAACCAAACTTGGTGGAAGATTTGGGTGGCCATGGGTCCAGCTGCCCCATGCTACTGTATAATCTACAACTTCCCCTGGTGATCAGCTATTGAAAGCATCCACTACACAGTGTACAAAGCCAGAAATAGGAACTATGGAGAACAGTGATGTAACTGGAAGCTGACGGGCCAAAGTGCAAAGTCTGTGCCAGGGCCCCGACTATAATGTATGGTTTATAGAAATTGTCTTCTCATATGGGAAAGGAACACCATAAGGGCCCCCTAATCCTCTTGGGCCCGGGTGCAATCGCAACCTCTGCACCCCCTTAAGTTATGCCCCTGATGGAGAAGTGTCCATTCAGATAGTAGTTTCTGTTGATCCAGGAAATTATTCTGATTGCCCTATTAGGGGTCAGGAAGGAATTTTCCCTGCTTTGGGCCAATTGGTATCAACCTTGCAGGGTTTTTGCCTTCCTCTGGATCAACACTGTATCCTCTAACAGGTTGGACTTCATAGACAGATTTTCTGACCTTATTTGCTATGATATTAATGATACTATTACTGAGGGCTCATCTGTGCTTCACCTAGATGGGAACCAAGCCTGTAATAACCCTAAACCAGCATTATACAATGCACAGAACTGTTTGCCCGGACTTTGCCTACTATGTAGTGTTACCCCGAAGCATCTATGCTTTCAGCTGATTGGTGGAAGTATGACACCCCTTCATCTTATGATCTAAACTTCTTTAAGATCCACTTTCCGAAGGAAAGTCTCAACAGGGGGCACAAATAGAAAGTCACGCATGCCTACCTACAAATTCTGTTCAGATCCCAGTATCTACAATGTACTGTATAGCCAATGGTACTCAATAATGTTGTCTGCCACATGGTTACACATAGAGATCGAGAGCTCTGGAACACCAAAGAGGGCTCTGAATTTGCCTTAGGACTCAAATGTTAAGTGGGTACTATAGGAAATTAACCCTATACTGAACATTGACCCTGTGCTTTACAATAGTAAACACAAAGGAAAATACCAATAGCTCCATAGCAGTAAGACATTGATTCACAGCCCCATATAGTGATCATCATAAGCATGTAGTATGGTACATGCAGCACCCAGAGCCACCGTACCAGGCAGAATAAATTGAAATATTACAATATAGACTTTATTTTCTTCTTGATTTTCATAGGAGTCTCATTACACCCCTCCTACTTCTCATTCTGTGGATTAATTGAGTGTCAGGATCTGTCACTTTAATGGATATCTACTGTCCCCTGGAACAAGAATGGTGACAGTTATTATCATTTATCTTAGACTGTAATGGATACAAGTATTAATGAAGTTTCATGCCAAAAAAGAACATACATTTAATTAGCACTTATTAAGGAGCCACTAGGAGCTCTCTTGGGCCAGTTTTTCAACATTTGGCTGAGTGCTGACATTTTAATTATGTAGCATCGCAGAATTAAATCTTGTATTGTTCTATGAATTAGTGATCCTTACATCCAAGACTCGGGGAGGAGAAACACTAACCTTATTGTTGTATTGTGTCCCATGTGTACAGTATCCGGCTGCAGAATAAACCTGTTTGATGTTGGGGTTTTAGATCTCATTTGTAATCTGAATGTTTTAGCTTGTTCCATGTTGTACTGGGGCTTGCAGCGCCTTCCAGTGAATCTGGTAACAGAGTGCTATCGCAAAAGGGGCACATTTACTTACGCGTCCTGCGCGCTGTCCAGACACTCCGACGATCCTGGGTTGTGCCGCGATTCACGTAGCTCGCTCTCCTGATTTCCTGCATCTGTCACTACCCCACTCAGGTCCGCCGGAGTTCACCTTCTTCTTCCCGGTTTATGTGAGTGCATTGTCTTGCGACACAATTTGAATTTTAAATCCCGCGCTTAGTTCGCATCAGTCGGGTTGTCTGACGGCCCGCCCCACTATTTGCATCGCAAATCTGATCGCATGTGCCAAAAAAAACCCTGTTAAATGCGACGCAACACGGAAATCGCCGGGAAACCCGATGAAAATGCGGTCCGCTGACCCTTATTAAATGAGCCGCAATATGTATGAACTATATGCAGTAACTGAGTCATTTGGTAAGGGGTTGACTTATAAGCAAACCTTACTTATTTCCTCCATTTACAATATTGCTTGTATCCTACTTGTATACTTAGTGTTATAATACAAGATAGTGTTATGTCAAATGTATGTGTCAGTATATTCCTGTGTCCATCTACCTGCATTTGGTAATACCATCAAGTTTGTTCAAGAAGTTGGAACCAGGGTTTTCCTGGATGTAAACTTGAACCCAGTAGTGGATTACAATACAGGCGATTTGGGTGGCAGCCCAGGGCCCAAACCTTCAATGGGGCCCATGGCCACACAAACTAGCCATCAAATTTTATACTGAGAAGGACCTTTACCCATGAAATGCTCATACATAATCTAAATACACATTTCAGGACTTCTGAAGGTCATCTAAAGGTCCTGAAACCGCAGACTGAAAACAGGCAGAAGGAATGCTTCCTCTGTTTTTCAAGAAGCTTGATCCTAGTACCATAAGAAGGAAATGAATCCCAAAACTGTAGGGGCTATAATATTCCTACAGCCCCAGACCCATTCCAGCCTTAATCCGCCCCTGCGTGAACTGAGAAGAGGAGGTATCAGTCTGGGGTTGCATTATACTCAAAGTCTTGTACCTTATAAAGATAAGCTTCAGAACTGTTGACAGTCCTCACAAATGAGCCTTATCATTGCCCATAGGTGTCATAGGTGGGAATTGTAATATAACCCACTCTAGTCCTCTAAAAATACATTGTATAAGAATCTTTGTTAATTTTTCTGAAATTTGTAAAATTTTGTCTCCACCATTAAAAAATTCATCAAAAATGAATCAGAAAATATTCAGATTCGATTTGGTGCCTAAACATTTTCAGATTTATATCAAATCTATGAATCATAGAATAGATGTGTTCCTATCTAATGGCCACCAAAAAGAATACACAGGCGAAAGCACAATGGGGTCTCTTGTAATTTATTCACAGAATATGTGTATTTTTTAGTAAACCGAGGTTTTCCCCTTATATGGTAATAATGACAGTTCTCTACAATTGCAATGGATTGCATCATTCTTGTCAGGATCAGAGGTAGTGGATCCTCTGTACACACCGAGTTTGATGACATAAGTCGACACCTGGGACCGGAGTCTAAGTTACACCCGGTTTTCACCAGAGCCAGCCACAAAGCAGCTTGGACTTGCTGCGGCGTGGTACCCCCAGGTCGTTCCACAGGCGCAACTTTGTCCGCGGTGGCAGCCAAGGCGTAGTGCAGAATCGTAAGGCAATCTCGTGGTCAGGAACAGGCAGGAGGTCAAGACAGACAGCACGGGATCAGAGTCGGGAACGTAGCAATAGGTCACGACCGGCAGCACGGGATCGGAGTCAGGAACGGAATCAAGGTCACAATGGGAAATTGCAGAGGGCTTGGAATACAGCTTTCTCTTAGGCATGGAAGCACAAAGATCTGGCAGGGGTCACAGGAAGAGGTAGGACACTTATAGGAGTCAGACTGCCAGCGCCCAATTAGCGGTGTGCTGGCCCTTTAAATCTAAGACAGCGTGTGCGCCCTAGGAGCTGAGGACGCATGCACTGAAGCTAGGAGACCGTCACTGAAGCACGGGAAGGTGAGCGAGACTGTCGGCGCGGGGGGAGGGGGCACACAGATTCACACGGAGGCACACGGTGCGCCTGCAAGCCGAAACATGGGTTACAGGAGCACCCATGACAATTCTCAATGAGGGCAAGCAGAGATCTAGAAAACTGTAAGAAATTAATACAGAAAGTATATTGCAATATTGTATAACTTTTTCTAACCCAGAGAGTCAATTCTTTGCAGTAGGTCAGTTTTAGTGAAAATGCACGACAGGATACCCAAAGGTTATTTGTGAGTTGCAGTAGTAGATTATAGTATAGACGGTTTGGTTGGTAGCCCGGGGCCAAGTCTTTTGGAGGGCCCATGGCCTCCCAAAGCACCAACCATACTCAGAAGGACCTTCACCAATGAAATCCTCATACATCACAATACATGTTCACAGAAGCCATTTTAGTCCTCCAAAGGTCCTAAACTACAGACTTAAAGCAGTAGAAGGGACACATACTCCATACCCCAAGAAGTGTGACTATATTACTATATGTAGGAAGTGACTGCAGACTTAAAGGGGGTATAATATTCATCCAGCCCAAGGCCCATGGCAGTCTTACTCCACACCTGGTGGGCTGACCCATGAGAAATAGACCATCAAGTGATGGTCTCCAAGGTCCAGTCAAGATGCATCTTGTTCTGTAGTATTTTTAAGTGTAGAGTAAGATGCAGTCAGATCATGGTGTTGGATCCCTAAACATTGTTGCACAATTCAAGATTTACTCATCCAAAATTAACCTTGTAGATGACTCTATATTATAATGCATTAAAGTGTCCATGAATGATTTTATAGACCGGCAGTGTACATGGTCATATTATTTCCTATAAGAAAACTCTGACAAACATCTGCTTTGCTTCAGTGTGTCACCTCATAATATCAAATGAAGCCAGCCCGCCACAGTCAATTATCACCAGCAAGAAACCACACAGCAAGTTGTCACAGATAAAACTGCAGCTTTGTTTTGCCCTAACTATGCAGTTAATGTAAAGCAGAAGGCACCGGAGCTGCCGAGGAAATCTACTCCAAGCTGATGCAGATACAATGTCCCTGGCAGTTACGATGGGGCATATGTGTTACCATAGTCATTTTATGTGTCAGACTGCCTGTCATGCTGTGTGCTAAATGCCCCATATCCATTTTCAGCTCTATGTCTGGTATGCAGAAAAAGTTTATTAAAGAGAAAAATAATATATGACTTCATCATGCTACCATACAGGGGAGTATTGTGTCCGCTGTGCACACTGATCAGCCAAAACAGCGAAACCTAATATTGTGGACTGCAGGGTTACCAAACCGCATAAGGACCAGTGTGCTCTGACATCTTTCTCTTACAAAATAAGGATTTTTAAAAAAAATGCATGAAAAATGCTACAAATACTGAAAAATAAAACAATAAAATATTATTACTTATTCTTTCCCCTGGTCATACCAGTACTGCTGTCTGTCTACTCAGGGGTGGAATTAACCTCTCTGCTGCCTGAGGGGAGCTATAGATTGGCGTCCTCTCCACCACATCCAATTTTTTAGTGGGTGAAGAAACAGTGGGGCTCATTTACTAAGGGTCCGCGGACTGCGATTCTGTCGGGTTTCCCGAATATTTCCTTTTTGTGCCGCATTGCACACGCGATCAAATTGTGGCGCATCGGTGCCGGCTTGCATGCGACAGAAATCGGGGGGTGTGCCGTCGGACAACCCGACTGATTCCGACAAACCGCGGAATTTAAAAACGAAATTGTGTCACAAGATCAAGTATTCACATACACCAGGAAGAAGAAGGTGAACTCTGGCGGACCTCAGCGCGGAAGCAACACATGAAGGAAAATGGACGCACGACCTTAGTGAATCACGGCAGACCCGAATCCTCGACGCACAACGCACCGCCGGGATCGCGACACGAACGGGCACATAAATCTGCCCCATTGGGGGACAATTTTTGCACCTTTTATGTGTTTTTTCCACCTTATTTGTCTTTGTTGTTGTCAAATAAAGATTTTTTTTTGCACCTTATTACATGCAAATTTAAAAAAGCACAATTTTGTTGCGCAAATCATACCATTGCTTTTCCCAAGCATAGTCTGGACTGACGTATTATTGCGCAATTATTTCCACCCATATAGGCGCAAATCGATGTTAAATGTGGTGCAAACAGCTGGAAGCAGGAGAAAACAAGGAAACTATTACATGGCGAACCCTAGAGCGCTACTGGAAAAAGTCACAAAAAATTTGCGCAAATACCCTAATGTGCTGAAAATGTCACTAAAATACAAACAAAAAAGGCCCATCAGTCTAGGATAAAGCAGACCAGAACCAGCTGTGGTGAAAAGTAGCTCTTCTGGGGGATCGGACCAGTCAGGCCAGCCATCTCTCCTCGTGAGTGCCCAATACACTATTGTTCATTTACTTATAATGATTCCTGTTTTTGGAAAGTACTGCATATACCGGATACAACCCTGAAGACTGGCCATTTTGATGATGCCCACACCAAGTCATCAAACCGTCACAATCTGGCCCTCATTTAGAGATATGTAGTGCCATATACCCTTGGGTAGATTTATCAGAAGCGTCTGAGGTAAAACTCTTCTAGTTACCTATGGAAACCAATCAGAGCTCAGCTTTCATTTTCCCACAGCTGTTTATAAAATTAAAGCGGAGCTCTGATTGGTTTCCATGGGCAACTAAAAAAGTTTTACCTCAGAAACTTCTGATAAATCTCCCCCATTGTACCTGCTTCTAAAATATCAACTTTAAGTAAGGATGCCCTGCTGCATAATATACCTACTACCTACTTGTGCTACTGTAGAAAGATAGTCCCTGGCTGAGATTTACTTTATTCCCCTCTCGAGGGATTGTCTTGTTAAAAGGGTGCATGGGTTAAGATTGTATCAGACTAGTAATATCCTAATCTAAAAAAACATGTTCAACATGTTCTCAAGAACGTCTGTAGCATTACCAGCTTCCCTCAACAAAATGTGTGTTCATGTATTACACTGTGCTAGGATGAGAGTCCCAAATGGGGCAGTAGGTGAGCAGGTTTCATGCTGAGAGGTCGGAAGGTTATTTTATTTTCATAGAGTAATTATATTAAGAATTTTATTAAAAATTCCATAGACAATGAAACAGCCGACAAACACCATTCCCTTGTAGTATGTCTTGTCAGGTGAAGACCAGGTGAAAATCACACAATCAGAATGTGCATAGGATTAGTCCCGCTGGCTACGGGTCTTGTAAATTCCACTTGAACATACGACGATCCAGCACAAATCTTCATAAAAAGAAAATTCCTTTATTTTAAAACATCATGGCTAGACAAAAATCACCAAGGCGTTTTGAGGTTGTCCCCCCTTAGTCATGGCTGAACCCATGGTAGAGCCATGTGGGGGGACACCCTCGAAACACGTTTGCAATTTTTGTGTAGCCATGATGTTTGTGCTGGTTCGTCGTATGTTCAGGTGGAATTATTGCCTTGATGCCTTTCTGAATCCTGGTGTGAGCATTGGTTGTCCTGACTTACTGTTGCCTGTCCGCTCCACCATCCAGCAGCTGCCATGTACAGTAAGTTTTCCCTCTCCACTTGCAGGGTCTCTCAGGTTACTGATAGTGGTTACACCCTTTTCAGGGTGGTATTATCTACTTTAGGGCTCATTCACACGGCAGTGATGGAGATCAGTCTCCGTTGACGCCTTTGGTGGCTGGTCATAGTGCAGTGAGCACATGTTGAGGCTTATTTACTAAGATCCTGCGGCCGCATTTCTGTTGGATTTTCCGACGTTTTCGGGGATCGTGCCCGGGATTGTGTCGCACGCGATCAGATTTTGGTGCATCGGCGCCGGCTTTCACAAATCGGGGGGCGGGCCTTCGGACAATCTGACAGATTCGGACAACGCGCGGGATTTAACATTTCAAATTGTGTCGCAAGACATGCGCTCACATACATCAGGAAGAAGAAGGTGAACTCCGGCGGACCTCAGCCGGGAAGTGACACATGCATGATCTTGGTGAATTGCGCCGGAATTCATCCTCGTCGGACAGACCGGATCAGGGAATGCGACAGGACCGCGTAAGTAAATGTACCCCGTTGTCTCACCGCACAGTGACCGTGTTACGTCGCCAGCCCTGCGGTTCTCTACAACCAGTGAGAACACGTTTGTCTGGATGTACCCTTAGGCAGGAACTGAGCCTGCAGGGACATCACAGGGTTAGTCCATCACTTAACCAGTCTTACATTTTGGTTGTGGTTGAGTTGTTTTCTGGTCCAGTTCTTACAGGTTCTTGTCAGGCAATAGTAATGTATAGTTTCTTTTCATAGTTTACTACTTCCCCCAAATAAAAAGTCTATAAAAAGTGTATTCACTTATGACAAGGAATATTCAGGACTTTATTATAAATCAATCAATGACTATAATAATTGTAATAGCAATCTCATAGAGTGTAAGCTCTTGCGAGTAGGGCCCTCACTTTTATTGTTTCATATGACTGTTATTACTCTAAATAGTCATATTTCATTTGTATATGACCCTGTAATCTGTAAAGCGCTACAGAATATGTTGGCCTTATATAAATAAATATTTATTATTGTTATACAGAGAGCGATCACTGGGCATGAGATCGCCATACGTGTGTCTATGTTCTAGTAAGAGTAAATAAATAATACTAATAATAGCAATAATAGTAAAACTAATATAATAATAGCAATTATAATATATATAATAATAATAATTATATCATTATAATAATAAGCAATAATAATTAAAAATACAAATAATAGCAATAACAGTAATAGTAATAATTTTTTAATTAATTATGTATCATTATATTTTATTAAATTATAAAAAAAACTAATAATAGTACAACATTAAAATGGATACATAGTTACAATACTAATACTAATAATACATAATACAAAAATCGCAATGATTAGGGCAGCACGGTGTCAGAGTGAGTAGCACTTCGGCCTTGCAGCGCTAGAGTGCTGGGTACAAGTCCCACCCAGGTCAACATCTGCAAAGAGTTTGTATGTTCTCTCTATGTTTGCGTGGGTTTCCTCCCACACTCCAAAACATACTGGTAGGTTGATTAGATTGTGAGCCCCATTGGGGACAGGGACTGATTTGTCATGCTTTGTGCAGCGCTGTGTAATCTGTATGTGCTATATAAATAAAGAATTATTCTAATGATAATAATAGTAGTTGTTCCGGCTCTTATAGCATTGATTGACAACACAGTGCAGCTACTACACACATCTAAAATCCTGCCTTATATATTGTAGGGGAGATTGAGGGCACATGGGAAATAATTCAGGACTTTTAGATGAAATTGTGCCTAAAGTTTGAGTTGTACTTTAGATATTTTTCCATGGTACTGCTGTATATGATCTATGTGTAATGTGTCCAATGTGTAAGACTACATACATGAATAATGCATACTTATGTTATTAGTAACCCTTGTCATTTGTCATCTTGTGGCACAAGGTGTATACATCTAAGGAAGACAAGAGCATATAACTTGGCTGTTTCTTCAAGGTATCTATTGCGGTAGGACAGTGATGCCCTAACATGCTGCTATACAATCCCACTAATGACCATCCCAGGAAGAGGAAACTCATCCCAGTGTTAATTTGCTGCTTTGTATAAATGCTAATTATTTTATATGAAACTGTATTGAAAAGGTTATTTGGCAAACTGTGCTCCATCCTGTCTAATTCCATCCCTGCTGTCTGTTCAGCACTATCACAGAAGGCAAGACATGAAAAGACAATGACACAGTATTCACTTGTCTGTCACCCAGAAACTGATATGTGTCAAATCAAAAATTCCTTCTAATGAAAGAAACCAGAATAGGCCCCGCCATTAGACCACGTTGTGCATCGCCAACATACAAAGTGTATACAGCAGACGTGGATTCTAAATACTGAATTATAGAAGCAAAACTTTCCCATGGAGAAGATTATATACATATAATAATTCTTTATTTATACAGACAGTCCCCGGGTTATGTACAAGATAGGATGCGTAGGTTTGTTCTTAAGTTGAATTTGTATGTAAGTCAAAACTGTATACTTTATAATTGTAGTTCCCCAGTGACAATTGGAGTTTCAACATTTTTTGCTGTAATGGGACCAAGGATTATCCTTAAAGCTTAATTACAGACACTTTTAAGCTGATTATTGCAGTCTGGTACTATAGTAAAGCATTCACAGAGCTTCACCAGAGGTCAAAATGGGCAGAGGGGTCCGTCTTTAACTAGGGGTCGCCTGTAAGTCGGGTGTCCTTAAGTAGGGGACCGCCTGTATAGCGCACACAGATTCTGCAGCGCTGCACAGAGTTTGCCAAATCACTCTGAGATGATTCCAGCTTTATGACATGGCGCATTATCCAGCTGAAAGTAGCCATCAGATGTTGGGTACATTGTGGTCATAAAGGGATGGACATGGTCAGCAACAATACTCAGGTAGGCTGTGGCGTTGTACCAAGGAGCCCAAAGAGTGCCAAGAAAATATTTCCCACACCATGACACCACCAGCCTGAACCGTTGATACAAGGCAGGATGGATCCATGCTTTCATGTTGTTGACGCCAAATTCTGACCCTACCATCCGAATGTCGCAGCAGAAATCGAGACTCATCAGACCAGGCAACGTTTTTCCAATCTTCTACTGTCCAATTTCGATGAGTTTGTGCAAATTGTAGCCTCAGTTTCCTGTTCTTAGCTGAAAGGAGTGGCACCCGGGGTGGTCTTCTGCTGCTGTAGCCCATCTGCCTCACAGTTCGACGTACTGTGCATTCAGAGATGCTCCTCTGCCTACCTTGGTTGTAACGGGTGGCGATTTGAGTCACTATTGCCTTTCTATCAGCTCGAATCAGTCTGCCCATTCTCCTCTGACCTCTGGCATCAACACGGCATTTCCGCCCACAGAACTGCCGCTCACTGGATGTTTTTTCTTTTTCGGACCATTCTCTGTAAACCCTAGAGATGGTTGTGCGTGAAAATCCCAGTAGATCAGCAGTTTCTGAAATACTCAGACCAGCCCCTCTGGCACCAACAACCATGCCACGTTCAAAGGCACTCAAATCACCTTTCTTCCCCATACTGATGCTCGGTTTGAACTGCAGGAGATTGTCTTGACCATGTCTACGTGCCTAAATGCACTGAGTTGCCGCCATGTGATTGGCTGATTAGAAATTAAGTGTTAACGAGCAGTTGGACAGGTGTACCTAATAAAGTTGCCGGTGAGTGTATATGTATATATTCTACCTGCAGATGAAAGAAAAATACAAAGATTTTATTTTAGTTTTTGGGACAAGTTCTTAATTAAAGGGGTTTTCCCTCGAAGACAAGTTAGGTCCTATTCACTGGATAGGGCCTAATTTGCTGATCAGTGGGGGGGTCTCAGTGCTGAGACCCTCGCAGATCGCGAGAACAAGGGGTCCGACTGACCCCTCATCGCTCCATGAGTGTAAAGGAGCAGATGGCCGCGCATGACTATTTTGCTCCATTAATCTTTATGGAGGTTACTGTAGATCACCGAGCGTGGCGCTTGCAATTTCCTTCAGCTCCATAGAGATTAATGGAGTAAAAACGGTCATGCGCGGTCATCTGCTCCATTAGTCTGAGGAGTGGTGAGGGGTCAGTCGGATAGGAGCTAACTTGTCCGTAGACAGGGCCTAACTTATCTTCATGGGACAACCCCTTTAAAGTTTGTTGGGGCCCTTTTCCACCTATCATATATCTGTATCCTAACCCCTTTAAAATATTCAGACAGTCCCGGGCTTAAGGACACCCCTTTGTAAAAAAGGTCAAAAATAATTTGGCTGGAGTTACAGCCAGTTACCGACTTACATACAAATTCAACTCAAAGGGGACCTGGCACCACATTTGTACATATACAGCCAGTAACAGGTTCCCACAGAGCCCTATTAACTAACTGACAACCTTCTTTCAGATAAAAATTGTTTCCTTTAAATCCCCATATATCAACTTTATGTTGTGTAACATGGCCCCTGTCGGCTGGCCACTCCTATCTACTCCTCCCTATGTCCCATTCCTCTTCTCAGCATGTCATGAGACCAGCGTGACATCATCACAGGTCCTCTTTGGATTCCTACTTCTCCCCATCCTCCATGGAGGGGTGTTGTGATTTCATGTGATCAGATACATACATGAGGTAGACCTTGCAAATGTAACAGGACCTTTGATGATACAAACATTTCTTCAATAGGATATTATTTAAAAATGTAGTTGTGTGAAGATAAATTTTAAATGTAGCCATGTTGCCCCTTTGAAACAAGATTGCTGTGCTTGGTTACGACCACTGCTGCTGAAGTGATTCCACAAATAGACAAATTGTTTTTACATATGAAATGTCTGGAAGTTACTGCATGTCCCACAGCCATCCTGTGGTAATGAACGCTGAATCAAGGTGGGTGGGCATCTAAATAGCGCACATCTGGCCACCGCTGCCAGAATGCGAGGGTGGTTGTATCCATGGACATCTATATTGTCTCTAAGAGACAACATGGGCTCATTTATGAAAAAATATCTCCACAGACGGACATTTCTTTTAAATCGCATGCAATTAAAGGAATGTTTGAAGATGTTAGATTAATTTTTTTAAAAAAGTAATCAACAAACCGTTCCCCCAGGGATCCAACGCTTTTTTTCATTGGTTCTTCTGATTTTTGTTATTTTGAATATGATAAACAGTGGCATATATCTGGCATCATGCCCCTAGCATTGAGCTATAATGCTAGTTATATAGAATGTGATGGCTGTAACCACGGATACATGACCATGTATCCACATCTTCTCCTCATCTCTGGAGAGCCTAAATGTTGATTATTCTTCCAAAATATGTGGTCTCAGACATGAAAACTGCACTTATGAGATACTCATGACAAGTTCTATTATGGGATCTCTTTGAGTAAAACATGCTGCACCCGAATGTGGTCAGCACATGGAAACCAAATCTGAATGTTGGTCCAATCCCACTAACTAACACAGTGCAGTGGATGCATCTGACACTTGGGCGGCAGATAGATATTTCCATGTCTAGTAGAGGGCTGGAGCAGTCTTATGGTTCTGGACCACATAGAAATTCACATCAGGTCATGCAGTTGAGCATCTCCGATCTATAGTCTGCTCATTTATGTGAAGTAGTTATTGCTTGAGAATTTCCGGCTATACATTGGAGAATATTTACCAATCCTTCTTCATTTTAACTGTGTCATTAAAATTTACACCATAATAATTGAGCCAAAATTTGTCTTAGAGCAGCTGACCACTTTTTTACATAAATTGCCTTGTGGACAATCCCTGAATGTCCATCAAGTGATTTAGCATTGTTGTTAATTTTTGTGCTGTGTGCAGACTCTCCTTGATTCATTGTTTACATGTCTGAGCACTGATGAATGGGAGAAGCTGTAGCAGCAGAGTTGTGACTTATTATGCCCCTTATTTTTACCCTCTGTCTACACTATAAAGAGCATTGATAGAAAGTAAGCCATTTATATATGAAGAGGACAGCAGGGTGATAACAGGGAAAGGCTGAAGCTCTCACAGAAGGCAAAGACACTGGTACATATACATGCAGAGACCTGTCTAATGGAAGAGATTTATTGAAAATTGTCCAACTCATGTCATGCCTCATTTCTTACTAAGCCAAATTTTTCCAGGCTTTTCAAGAAAACACAAATAGGTAGAACTGCAGTAAAGGCAAAAAAAAATGTTTTCAAATAAATAATTTGTACCTCAAAAGGGCATCAATTATAGAAGAACTTGTCCCGCAAAAACACCATGACCATGTGAGGTTATATTCATGGAGACATGAAGTTTGGCTCTTGAAAGATCTGGTTAAAGAACTAAATAAATCATCACATATCAAAAACAATAGTAGTTTGTGACCTTAAAGGGTTTTCACTAAGTTTGATTGTAATCCACAGAATACGGGATAACAATCTATCACTGAGGGCCCAACTGCTGACAGCCGTATTAATTTACGGGATCGGACCCCCAACAATCTGAAGAATGGGGGTCCAGCCAGGAAATACTCCAGCCTTGAGCTCACTGATTTCTGATGCTTCAATGAATTAGTGATCACTCGTGATCAGGGGAGATCAGCTCTCATGATTGTAATGGTCCGAGCAGTTGGACCCTCACTGATAAGATTGCTATAATCCTGTGGAAGGGAATATATCACCAATTTTCCTTTATTACCTTATTAAAACTGGATAGCAAAATATATCATATAGTTTCAAATCCGATTTTAATTTATTATTGTAGATTTTAACCATTAGGGGAAGGAGGTAAGCTGTCACATTATCTGTTGTCAGTAGTGATGTAATGATGGGTCAGTGTTATCTATATAGAGGTCATTGTACCGGGAGGGGAAGGAGATAAGCTGTGACATCATCTATTATCAGTAGAGATGTAATGATGGGTCAGTGTTATCTATATAGAGGTCATTGTACAGGGAGGAGGAGGAGATAAGCTGTGACATCATCTATTGTCAGTAGTGATGTAATTATGGGTCAGTGTTATCTATATAGAGGTCATTGCACAGGGAGGGGGAGGAGATAAGCTGTGATATCATCTATGGTCAGTAGTGATGTAATGAAGGGTCAGTGTTATCTATATACAGGTCATTGTACAGGGAGGGGGAGGAGATAAGCTGTGACATCATCTATTGTCAGTAGTGATGTAATAATGGGTCAGTGTTATGTATATAGAGGTCATTGTACAGGGAGGGGGAGGAGGAGATAAGCTGTGACATCATCTATTGTCAGTAGTGATGTAATGATGGGTCAGGACCCCTATATAGAATAACTGACCCATCATTACATCACTACTGACATAGATGATGTCACGCTTATCTCTCCTCCCTCCCCCCTCCCTGTACATGACCTCTATATAGATAACACGACCCATCATTACATCACTACTGACAACAGATGATGTCACAGCTTACCTCCTCCCCCTCCCTGTACAATGACCTTATATAGATAACACGACCCATCATTACATCACTATACAATAGAATGATCAAGCTTATCTCCTCCCTCCCCTGTACAATGTCCTCTATATAGATAACACTGACCCATCATTACATCACTACTGACAATAGATGATGTCACATACTTATCTCTCCCTCCTCCCTGTACACTGCCTCTATATAGAGAACACTGACCCATCATTACATCACTAATGACAACAGATGATGTCACCAGCTTATCTCCTCCCCTCCCGTACAATGACCTCTATATAGATAACACTGACCCATCATTACATCACTACTGACAAAGATAGTCACAGCTTATCTCCTCCCCTCCCGGTACAATGTCCTCTATATAGATAACACTGACCCATCATTACATCACTGACCATAGATGATGTCACACTTATCTCCTCCTCCTCTGTACATGACCTCTATATAGAAACACTGACCCATAAACATCACTACTGAAACAGATGATGTCACAACTTATCTCCTCCCCTCCTGTACAATGACCTCTATATAGATAACACTGACCCATCATTACATCACTACTGACAATAGATGATGTCACAGCTTACCCTCCCCCTCCCTGTACAATGACCTTATATAGATAACTGACCATCATTACATCACTACTGACAATAGATGATGTCACAGTTATCTCCTCCCCCTCCCGTACAGTGACCTCATATAGATAACACTGACCCATCATTACATCACTACTGACAATAGATGATGTCATAGCTTATCCCTCCCCCTCCCTGTACAATGACCTCTATATAGATAAACACTGAC